>OX422208.1:127339568-127367068 GCA_949130495.1 Sambucus nigra
TTCAGTTTTATATTACTGGAGATGAGTTTATTATTTGGAGTTTAGCATGTGATGGACCTTTTATCGTTCAATTGTTGTTATCAATTGAGTTTTATTTAATTATTTATCTTGATGATTGATGTACTTATGTCTCATATCTGTCTCATTCTTAGAATGGTAGTTTATTGACTCACGCCCGACTTAGTTTTTGTGGCAGCCGACGCTAGAATTAAGCGTGGTGTAAGAGATGGTATCAGAGCATGGTCTAAGGTCTCGTAGGTTGTGAGTCCATTTAGATTTCGTGTTATCGATTTTTGCTTCCCTTTATTGACTCGTACTACTTACGTTGGAGGGTCTAGCATACGTGTTCGATGTGTTTCTTGGAGATAGGGATTTGTGTTTTTGAGGGTGTTGTAGGCATTGAGGTTAGAGATAAAGATCTTGATGTGAGAATTCTTAGACTTTAATTTTCGAGATGAAAATTTTAGAATTTAATTTTGGAGATGAGGATTTATTTTGGAGCAATCGTTGGTATGAATTGTGGGTACTTCTAATATTGATGTAGCAATGTAATTTGACTTGATGAGTTAAGTGTCGTGATGATTGTTGGAGATAGGATCGAGTGACGATCCGAGTAGAGAGCGTGGGATGTCGTTACTTTCTTAGATACTTATATATATATATATATATATATATATATATATATATATATATTGTATTTTATCGTGGGATTATGAACGCGTAGGATTGGGTGTATGGGCGCCCGATCATGGTATGGGCAGGCATATATGAGCCTTAATTTATTTTGCGCAGTTTATGCTTGATGGTATGCTTCGTCAAATTTCAAGGACGAAATTATTTGCTAGTGGGGATGAATGTAACACCCCATGTTTTTAATAATTAATTTAATTAACAAATTGGAATTTTTGAGAAAAAATAAAATTTTTAATTTAACGATTTTATTAGTTTAATATGTTGGTTATGAGTTTATAAGAATATAACTTCAAGTGGAATTGAAATCGGATTTATAACAAATTTTTAATGGATTTTTTAATCTTTGCCTCATGTAATTTTCGTAGGGGAACTGTCAGATTTTCTGTAAGGTCGATAGATCGACCCTTTTAGTCGATCGATCGACCGTGCCTAGTTTTTGCGCGATTCAGTTAGAGTTTAGAGTTGGATTATGATTATGAATCTTAATTGTAATATAAGACTTATAATCCATAGGGGGACTTCTCATGACTACGTTTTACAAGTTTTTCATCAGAAAGATCTTCAAAAATATTTTCCTCTCCACCACAATCATCAACCTTGAACAAGATCAAATTTTTGTTATAAGTTTTGACACAACATTTAAAGGTTTAATTTGGGGTTTAATCAAGATTGTCCAAGAACATCTCCTTGCTTATTTTTCGAGAGGAATCCAATTGTCGACTCAGATTTACAACATCTTAATCAAAGGCATGAATACTCTATTCTTTTCCTTTAGTATTATGCGTTTTAAGTGTTACTTAACCCTAAAATCAATATTTTTTAAAATCAATTAGCAATCTAATTAGAGAAAGTCGACACATAAAATTGTCACACCCCGCCTAATTCTGGCGTCGGCCGCCACCAAAACTAAGCCGGACGTGAACTAAATAAATACCATTCTTAGCATGAGACAGATATGAGACATAAATAAATCATTCCATAAGATAAACAATTGATTCAATCTCAAATGATCACAAATAACTAAGCGATAAAAGATCCATCACATGCTAACTCCAAAAAATCCAATCTCCAATAATGATTAAATAAAATCTGACTAATCCCAAACCTAAAAGGCATCCTAAATTATAGGAAGAACAAAATTACCCAAAAACTCGTTGTCACAAAGGCAATATAATAATACCCAAAGTCACACAAATAAGCATAATTAATCAACGTATAAAACTACGCATGATAGTCCAATTCAATTAAACCTTTAATTAAATTATCACAACGTCATAAATACCCAACTAATCTCATTTAATTATTCTTAAGTTAAATATACCAAGTTTTAATCATATATCCATCAAAACCAAATTTTATTATCTCTACATGTAATACATGAGTTATAGGCACCCAAAAATCATTTATTTTAAGACTAGACTTTTCTGCATGCAACCTACACCATAAAAACCCAATATTACTCATGAATCCTACGTACCCAAAGGGTTATGAATATTATTCAGATTAAAAGATTTTATAAAAATAACCCCATAATTAGAGTCCATTTTTTCTAATTAAGTTACTAATTATTTTTAAGAAAACATGTAATTAAGTGTTTAGGCGGCACTTAAAACGCATAATACTAAAGGAAAAGAATAGAGTATTCATGCCTGTAAAGATCGTGTTGAAAATCTGATTAGAAATCTGGATTCCTCTTGAAAAATTAGCAAAAGAGTGTTCTTGAACGATCTTGATTAAACCCCAATTAACCCTTCAAAAACTTGTGACAAAAACTTGATTTTGTTTAAGGTTGTTGATTATGAGTGAGAGGAAAAATATTTGGAAGTGTTCTCTGGTGAAAAACTGGAGAAAAAATGATTATGAGAAGTCCCCCTATGGATTAACAAGGTTATATATTGATTAGGAGTCCTAATCCTACACAAACTCTAAAAATCGCTTATAGCGCACGTTTTCTGGGAGGGTCAATCGATCTACCCCCAGGGGTCGATCAATCGATCACCCCGAAAAACTAACACTTTGCCCAAAAAATGCCTATAAGGCAAAATATTATAAAATCAATATAAAATCTGTTTTAACTCCGATTTTAATTCCGCTCAAAGTTTTATTCTTCTAAAATCATAACCAACATATTTAGCCAATAAAGATTATTAAATTAAAAAATTTATTTTTCTCCAAAATTCCAATTAATTAATAAAAATAGTTAATAAAAACACGGGTGTTACAAAAATTTGGTGCTATTTTTATGAAAATCTTTTAATATGAATAATATTCATAACCCGTTGGTACGTTGGATTCATGAGTGATTTTGGGTTTTGTTGGTGTTGGTTGTATGTAGAAAAATCATAGTTTTGTAGTAAATGAATTTAGGGGCGTATAACTCATGTAATTTGTGTTGATATAATGAAAATAGAATTATGATGTTTGAAATGAGGAAATAGCGGTATATTTAATTTTAAATAATTAAATGAAATTAATTGGGTGTTTATGACGAGGTGATAATTGGGTAAATATTGAGTGTCCCTTAAGTCCTCGAGATGTTCGTACCATGGATGATTGTCACTAGATTCATAATCTTTTAATTTCTTATGGGGGATTGACGTTTCCCCCAATCCTCTTTTTATAAGATTCTTCAAGTATTTTGACATTGTTCCTACTTAGTGTACTCCAAATGTTTGGAAAATTATAAATGGGGTACACAGGATAAATGTATTATATAGAACAAACGTAGGGCTCACTCAAATTTACTATTGTTATGTTTTCTCACTCACAAGTGAAGGTATCTTATACTTAAAGGCGATAAGTGGTGACAGAGTTATGGTGGTGAACTTGTGTCATTCCCACATGGACTAGTGGAACCAAGCCTTCATGGTTAGGAATGGGTAATATCCTCCTAAACCTGAGGGCATAAGGTACAAGGGACCTCATTTCTATACCTTTGGGGAGGAATAAATAATTTGATGACACTCTCTCTTTCTTAGTTCTTCACTTGATCATTCCTCTGTTAGTGTTTTTCGATTTCCGTTTTTCTTCTTATTTTGCAGCTAATGATAAGAATTGAGAACTTGTCCCTCGTGATCTAAGGGTTGATAACCTATTTAAGGCTTAGAAAATATGGGATCGGATCTTTGATGACGAGCATCCTTGCTCGGTGGCATATCTGCTAGAATACAAGAACACCATTATAAACTTTATTGCTCGGCCTGTGGATAGAATCCATAATTTAGATATTCTAGAGGAGGAGGTTGGTGGTTTATCTAAAGCAATCCAACTAAAAGAAGAAGGGGAGGAATAAAGTGAGGAAGATAAAGGAGAGGAAGAAGAAAAAAATGAAGGGGAGGGATCCGAAGATGATAGTGAGGAAGGATGTGAAGAGGAAACCAATAAAGAAGAAGAGATGGACCCACCCAAGAGGAGGTGTCTGATCATTCAAGATGATGATGATGATATGTTGTCTGAATGAATCAAGTCTTTGAAGAGTATGGAAGGAGACTCCCCTATGGATGGTGGTTCGAAATCAGGAACCAACGGGAATGAGAGCCAGGTGGAGAGAAAGAAAAAGAAGAGGAGACGAGGAAAAGATATATATATATATATATATATATATATATATATATATATATATATATATATATATAGAGAGAGAGAGAGAGAGAGAGAGAGAGAGGGAGAGAGGGAGAGAGAGAGAAAGAAGAGGAGAGAAAAATAGAATAGGAGATGAAGACGGAATAGGACTTAAAGGCCTCTTATGTGCCTTCTCTCATCCAAGTTGCCGAGGGATGAAGTGTAGCCGACACTCCCCAACTTGACCCCAGTTGTTAAAGAGGGATGTGTTTACTACCGATCGTGAGCGATTTGTGAGGATACGGTCTAACTAGTTGGACCTTGAGTAAGATCAAGGGTTTTCTTTGGTATGTCCCATATTATCTGTCTATTTTTATCTGAATCATTTTTTAAATTTACATAAACAAATCTATGTTTCTATTTTTTTCTATAATTTTTCTCTGATGTTACCACACTGCTGCATGGTTGAGCCGACCCATCGAGGAGGAATGCTGAGTTAGAAAAGGCTCTGAAGAACTCTGATAAGGCTTGGGTCAATGCTAAGGACACTTTTGATCAAGAAAAGGAGAAATATTTATCTTTCCTTAAAGAGAAGTCACAAAAGGAGTTATCGGACCTCCAAGTCACTTATAGTCTAGTGGTTGTCGATAAGCTTAAGGTTACTGAAGAAAATAAGAAGTTGGCTGCTAAGGTCAAGTAGTTGGAGGGAGAAGCTGCGACCGTTAGAAAAGGTGGATACAATGAAGGATGGGAGGCATCATACGATAATGTCGAGTGTCAGATAAACTATGTCAGGAGATGTATTTCAAGAAAGGTTGGGACTAGGCCTTGATACCTGTTCACCCAGAACAATCCAGACCCCAATCACATGGCTGTTGAGGAGCCTCTGGTCGACTAACCTACCACTTGAGTTGAGATGGATCCTATTGATCCAACTATAAGGGATATCCCTATTGATCAAGCTGCGAGGGATCTTGGGGTGATCATGGTTGCTGGTGACCAGGCTACTAGGGATGCTAAAAAAGGAAAAGGGCCAGTCTTTTCTGAGCAGGTGTAGATCTTGGAGTTTGTAGGAATTATGTCTTCTACCTTATTTTTTGGTTAGTGTTACATTCGAACTTCCCAAGACTTGTACTATCTTATGCCCAAGTTATATTTAATGGAAAAGAAGGCATTCATTTCTTTCTTGTATTATTTTTTATCTAGTGATCTCTATTACCGATGTTTGCCAAATCCATTACTTGTTTTGTTAATTGTAGCCCATTGATTTAAATGAATATATTCCTCTTGATTCCCGATTAAGGCACTTCCTAGGATCGAACATCAGTGTCCAGGATCACAGAGCTTCCATGAAGGTCTGCAAATTATTAAAGATAATAACTGAGTAATTGTAATACCCCGCATTTTTATTGATACTTATTTATGGGATTAATTAAATTAAATACGAATTAATTGAGAATTAATCCAGATAAAATCTACTAATGAGATGTGAGTTGGTATTTGATTATAATGTTTATATATGGCCGTATATGAATATTGAAAATATTAAAATTGTCGCGAGACTGAAATACGACAATTTGGGAAATTTTGTTGGGACGCGCGTGACAGCCGCGTTAGGAGGGTAATTATTTAAATTAAAAAGTGAATTTTATTTTGATCAACCTTATGGTCATTTTGAGTGCTCCAACGCGTCCGAAAGGGTCGAAATAGTCAGAAAACACTAGCCGGGGGTTTAGTTTGGGTCCCGGGGCATTTTTAGGCCATACCGGCAACCCAAAAGGGTAGTTTGGTAATTTCAGAATTTTGGGAATTAAAACCCACGAAAATTAAAACTTAAAATCTGATTTAGTCTTTACCCACTAAACCCACTAACAACACTAAATGACTTAATGGGCTACGGGAGTTATTGGAAGAAATTTTAAGAGGATCCTAAGGCAACCTCTAAACCACCATTGTCATCTTGGAGAAAAACTTGTAGAGAGAGAAAGAGAGAGGAGAATTCTGCAGAGAGAGAGAAAACAATTCAACCTTCTTCAACCAACAACAAAAATCTGGAACATAAGGCAAGTGATTTAGTTACAATTGATTCAATGAATGTGTTCTTCCATGTTTAGTGTAATTATCGAATTTGGTCTTGGAAGATTTATATAGACCCATGAATTTGAGGATTAAAACTATGAACCATGTTAGGATTTGCATGTAGACATATTCTGGACGAATTATGAATTCAAAATATAACCCTTGATGATCTAAAAACGTATTTAAGAAGAGAATTATTAGTGTTCTTGAAAGAAATAGAAAACTAGGGTTCTTGATGAAGTTTTGATCCAAATAAAGCCCTTGGTTGATGATTTATTGGTTTTAGAACGTTAACAATGTTGTAGAATGGTTGTATGATTATATTATAACGTTAGATTAGAGTTTCATGCATTATAATGGAGTTTTGGGACGATTTGAGGACTGCAAAATGAAGCAGTCCGTAGCCTATCTGGTGCAATCGATCGATTGACCACCATCGATCGATCGATGTTCAAGGTCGATCGATCGACCTTCCCATAATGAGTAAAATTTCCCTAGTTAAATTTTAATGATGTTAACCCTTAGAAAATTATTATTGGAGACTTTATGAATATCCTTAGACTTAAGGAAGACTAGTAGGTATGGTTATAAAATTTGGACCTTAATTAGAATTCAATTTGAGGAATTATTCCAAAATCTAATGAAATTCGATGAGTGAGATAATATTAGGGTTAAAAGAGTAAATTTGAATGATGTGATGAAATGAGGTTTGGGGCAGAAGTAAGGACCTTAAAAATAATGATGTTATATGTGGGAATGATAGGAAACTTAGTAATTCCTTTGAGATAGGTCTTAAGTACAAGAAACTATGATGCGAGATGTGTTGACAATCTACATTATGTATTATCGGAAGACTTAAAATGTATAAAATTGGAATAATGGTATAAGGATGTAGAATATACCTTTATTAATATTGAGACATCTAAGATGTGTGAATGCTTAGTATATGACTTATGTGTATGACATACCTACCATACTTGCTATCACGAGAGGTTTGCGTTCATTTAGGACCATCTAATCTTTGTGTGCCTACAGGGGGATATAAATTGGTACCTCGAGGACATAGGTCAGAGAAGGACGTATTGAGATGTTAATAAGTTTGCTGATCATGGGAGCGTAGGTCTGTGCGTGACCTTTGTGATGTGACTGTGTTCGCCTCCATTGTTTGTGATTTGCTATTATCTGAGAACGATTCCTGAGAGATTCAGAATTCGTGATCCTTATGTACGTGATCTACCGGGATGGATACCAGAGTATGAGTGCACCGCAGCTTAGTCTCGGGGTGTTAGTATTGTATATTTATGTTGAGAATAATATATGGTAAATTGAAAAGAATTGTAATATTTAATTGTGAGTATGATTATTGTAACGTTATGAAAAGATAAAAAGGGGATATATACCAATAAATGGTTTTGTTAATAATTGGGAATCGGAGAATTAAAGTAGCTCTCTTTATTTAATTGTTAAGGTTGGAATAATTACGTGAACCGAGTAGATATGTTAGAAACTCTTTTGAACTAGATAGATATGAGAAACACATGAATGGGTACGGGAACGTTAGGAGTGCACAGTTAGACGAGAGGTGAGTATGTCATGTGAGAGCACGTCCTAACATGTATTTTGCATTCATTGTTTTAAATGTTATTAAAGAACTTGTTCTTTTTAAAATACTCTCCACTTTCGGGCTCTGACCCGTTTGCTTTCAAATCTATTTTTGTAAAAGCCTTTTTAGGTGCCCAGCCACAAGGACACCATGCATTGGAATTCTATTCAGGTGACGGGCTGTAGCTGTTGTGGAAGTTACAGGGCTTTGAATGTAGACGCCTCTTTTCTAGTCTTGACTCCATATTCAGTTTCATCATTTGTAGGGCATGTCGCCCATTTCTTTTAGAGACATTTTATATTTTAGTTATTCAGATTGTGGATTGTAATTAATTCAGGATTCAGACTTGTTTTATTATATCAGTTGTGGGATTGTTGTGAGGAGTATTTCCCCCTGACTCTTTATTACTTGTTGATTACACTATTGGGACTTTATTGTGTATGGTTATGTTATTCTTTTATTCTTCACTTACTTCATGTTAATCAGATTTAATTTAAAATTGGCAACTCGCTTTTTAAATACTAGGTGGTTAGTAATCATTAAAATGTTTTCGACAGTGATGCTATTAACTGAACCAACTTGGCATTTTGTATTAATTTTAATAGAGTAGTAGCTACCCGGTATTTAATTATTCGGGGTGTCACAGTAATATAAGGATCGGGTTGATCTAGTCACCAAGTTAAAAGATAGGATTGAATAAATTAAGGAGATTGGAGATTCGATTTAGGGGAAATGGATTCCTTGAAGGCCAAGCTCCTGGATTCCACTGAGGTCAATTAAGTGGGGGAGCTAATCTAAAGAGAAAATCATTCACTAAAGATGAAAGTTATTATTCTAAAGGATAACATTACATCAAGGTCCTTTCTAGTGCTACGAGGGTCTTCTACATCATCATCTAGTGGGACAACTCGAGCTAAAAACTAAGCTATGTAGAGAGAGAGGTTGTTGAGCTAAAAAGAGATGTTCAACGAGATTATATGATCACTGTCGGACTTCAAAGCGATGTGACATTATGGAGGACCTCAATATGCCTAGGCATATGGTTATGACCAAGGCTAAAATGATGCCTCGTTAAGATTAAAGGAAGCAATGGACCTTGATTTTGCCCGAGGATGGTTTAATGACCTTAAGGAGGTGAAAATTCCTCAAGAGTCTAACCTATGGTACGAGTACCAGATCGACTGTCCATCCTATCATCATAATCCCTTCTCGAGATATGAAAGGTGGATCCCAATAGATGTTGTCCCTATTTATATTTTGGAGCATTACTTAGAAGATGCTTAAGAGGAGTTTGCCTCAAACCTAGATGATGGTCAAAGAACGCGTGTTGCAGACTATCTTTCTCGCTATCTTGGTCCATCTTAAGTCTTTTGTATACTTTGATTTTTGATGTAAATGTAACTTTTGATTCCAGTTAATGAAGAAGTGTTATTTATCAAACATGCGTCAATAACTGTTGATCCATTGGTTACTTGAGATCTTCATTGGCCAATTGGTACTAAATGACCATTTTAGGCTTTTTTAATAATTAAGTGTTCTAGTACTTATTTTTAATGACTTTCTGTTTCCTCATCTGACTAAATGATGTTGAAGTCAAGTGTTAGGCCTTTATTTTTGCATTTATGAACATTATCCCAGTCCAATATGCCCTGACAATATCATTCTATCTACTTTACCTTTTAGGTCGTGTCGTCACACTCCCTTAGGCCTAAGAAAGATGATGGCGAGAATGCACATAGTAACTGGGCCATCTGCCCTAGCAGGTTTGTACAACCAATATTATTGGCGAATCACTTGAGTTGGCTTTTTTGCCTAAGGATCATATGTAGAGATTTTATTGTTTTCTGGGTAACTCATGAGGTCTGTTGTGTTTGTAACAAAGACTTGAGGGTTTCTATAATTGAAACGTTTATATTGACTTGCTATAACTCCTACAAACTCCGCACGACATGTGAGGTTCCATGATTGAAGCAAGTTGAATAACTTGCTATAACCTTGGAGTTCATCCATGCACGAAGGAGTTATCATTTAGAAAAGGTGCATATAAGGGTAATGCAATTAAGAAAAATCAAGCAGCCAATGCATAATATTAATGTGCGAGGAATAACTGGCCTTTATTCATTAAATATTGTCTGATGATCAACATAAGTTTGAAAATGAAAATTTGCTTAAACTAAATGTGCTAACAAAAGATAAGTATGACTAAAAGTAGAAATTCTTGAGATTATCTGCGTTTCAAGATCTTGGTATCTCCCTACCCGAAAGTCTTTCCAAGTGATATGTTCCTCAAAGGTCATCCCAGACTACTCTCAAGGGTCCTTTCCAATTTGGTCCCATTTTTCCATCTGATGGTTTTACATCACTATCGCGAACTTTCCTTAGGACATAGAATTTTTTGCAGTGTTGCCTGGCTAGTAATTATTGGTAAGAAGCTAACTTAATCATGGTTTGCTCTCTCTCCACTTGTCTTTTAAGTCAAGTTGAATGTCTAATGCATCATCATTAAAGCCTTAGTCGACCAAGGTGGTTCTCATAGTGGGGAGTCCTACTTCTAGTGGGATGATAGCTTTCATCTCGTAAGTGAGCACGAATGGTGTCTCCCCAGTTGGTCACCTAGGGGTGGTATGGTAAGACCATAGAAATATGAGGTAACTCATCCACTGAGGCACCATTGGATCTTTCCAACCGCTTTTTCAAATTAGCGAGCATGGTTTTATTGGACGCCTCTGCCTATCCATTGCTTTAGGGATATGCCACAGAATTGAAGTGGTGCCTGATACCATGTTCATCACAAAAACCTTAAAAGAAACTACTTTCAAATTACGTGTCGTTCTCGGTGATGATAACCCTTGGTCCCCCAAAGCATGTTAGGATGTTTCTTCGAATAAACTTGGTCATATCTGAGTCGTGAATGTTCTCTAATGGATTTTCCACTACCCATTTGGTGAAGTAATCTATGCAAACCAATGAATAATTTTGATTCCCAAATGCGGTAGGTAGTGGTCTCACAATGTCTAGTCCTCATTGTGTGAATGGCCATGGGCTTGTTAGTGATTTTAGGTTACTGAAGGGATGGTGGATCATAGGAGTGTGCTTCTAATATTTTTCACACTTATGAACGTAAGTGTATGTGTCCTTTTTCATATGAGGGCTCCATTAACCATCCTTAATTACTTAGAAGGCTAGAGATCTCCCTCCTACGTGACTCCCACAAATGCCCTCATGAAGTTGGCTATGTAGTTGCTCGGTGTTAAGTGGTTAGACGCACTAGAGATAAGAACCTATGAATGATTTATTGTAGAGTTTCCCTTATGAAGAGAGGTAAAAGCAGGCATCCTTGACCTTACTTGATGGCCCAACCTTCTATCGTCGGGCAGTATATTGATCCGTAGATAAGCGATGATGGGATCCATCCAATTAGGAACCTTCTCTATGAGCAGGACTTTCTTGTCTATAATTGACTGATCAATACTTGGCTATGCAAGGAACTCTATCTGGATGGGTCTTCTCAAGTCAGAGTTAATTATTGAGCTTAGGGATGCTAAAGCGTCGACGTGACTATTCTACCATGAGGCAACTATTGAATGTCCACTTTATCAAATTTGGTTATAAGTCTTCTAATGAAAGAAAAGTAAGGCTTCATTTTATCGTCTTTGGCATTGAAGTCTCTGTTCACTTGATTAAAGAGAAGTTTGGAATCGCCAAATACGTAAAGGTGCCTTACCCCTAGCAGTTGGCCCTTGCGTAAGCCAGCGATCAGTGCTTTGTACTCAACTTCGTTGTTAGAGGACCCAAATCCCAATCTGATCCCTTGCTTGATGACAACATCTTCTGGAGTTATAAGGGTGATCCCTACTCCTGCCCCCTTAAAATTAGAGGTTCCATCAACGTATAGGGTCCAGTCCTTAGACCGTGCTTCCTTATTTATTTACTGCTCCACTTTTTATTGTGTGATTGGTTGAACTCGTATAAATTCATTAATGAAGTTTTCTAAGACTTCTCCCTTAATATCCATACTTGGTTAAAAGTGGATATCGAATCTCCCAAGCTCTACAGACCACTTTGAAAGTCGTTCAGAGAGGTTGACTTTCCGAAGGACAACTTTGAGGGGGTAGAAAGTAATTACGATTATTTAGTGGGCTTCAAAGTAATATTTTATCTTCATTAACATGACTACCAGCACATAACTGAGTTTTTCCAGAGGCAGGTATCGTTGCTCTGCATCAAAAAGTGTCTTTCTGGCATAATAAATCGGGTGTTGACCTCCTTTCTTCTCATATACTAGATCATAGCTTACAATGTGCTCAGATACTGCAAGGTAGAGATACATTGAGTCTCCATCATTCAAAAATACTAGAAGGGGTGGCTTTCTAAGGTAGGATTTGATCTCTTCCAAATATCTTGAATAGTCATCATTCCATATGAGGCCTTTGTACTTTTTTACGAGCTGAAAGAATGGTCGGCAACATTCTGAAGACTTGGAGATGAAGTGATAAAGCATCGTGAGCATACCAGTGAAGTTTTGAAAATCTCGCAATGTCTGAGGAGGGTCGACTCTTTTGTTAGCGTCGATCTGATCTGGATTGGCCTCAATTTCTCATTCCACTACACTAAAAGGGTAAAATGCCACCTTCGACCCTTGTCATGGTCTTTGATCGTGGAAAAAAAGCAAGTGTTTTTTTGTTAAGGTCTTTTATTGCGACAAATAATTGTCACAAACTTGTTAGGGTCAAGGATCGTGACAATACGGTTGTCACGGACATGTCACGGTCAAAGACCATGACTACCATATAAATTTTTCATGATCAAAGGTCGTAATACGTCCGTGACAACATTAAAACTTAAATGTCCTAGTTTTTTAGTTTTCTTTCCCTCTATTATTTATCTCTCCTCAACTATTGAGATTCTCTCTCTCTCTCTCTCTCTCTCTCTCTCTCTCTCTCTCTCTCTCTCTCTCTCTCTCTCTCTCTCTATTTCCTTTACGTGTGTGTGTGTATCTGGGTCAGTGTGTGTGTATATGGGCCTGTGTGTGTGTGTGTTTATGTGGGCCAATGTGTATGTGGTCCAGCGTGCGTCTGTGTGGATATGGTGTGTGTATGCGTCAATGTGTGTGGGGGCTATTCATTTTATTTTTTATGAAATTGATATTGGTATTGAAATTGGTAATGTAATTGTGTGTGTGTTTTGGGGTCAATCTGTGCGTGTGGTATTGATTTTTTTTTATAAAATTGAAATTGGGAATGTAATTGTCTGTGGGGGGGGGGGGGGGGGGATTGAATTTTTTTTATGATATTTAAATTGCGATTGAAATTTTGTGTCTGTTTTAGGGTCACTATTGTAATTTGAATTTTGGTTTCTCTCTAATTGTAGCAGTGGCGAACATCCTTATCTCTCTCTCTACACTCATTTCAGTACATCTCTATATATCTCTCTCTCTATATATATATACATCTCTCTCTCTCTCTCTCTCTCTCTCTCTCTCTCTCTCTCTCTCTCTCTCTCTCTCTCTCCCTCCCTCTCTCTAATACACACACACACACACACACACACACAGAGGGAGAGAGAGGTTGTGTGACACCCTGCCTAATTAAATATCGTGTGATTAGTCATTTATTAAATTAAACCAAATTATCCGGTTGGTTCATTCTTAGCATCACTATTGAAATATAATTTTCTTTATTTATCACCTAATAAATAATTAAGCTAATTGTCAAAACATTTAATTTTATAGATTAAGTTCCATTGTTATGAGTTTATATACTTAAAACATTTTATAAACACAGATAATAACATTGAATACCAAACCGTCCAAGTGGAATAAATAGGCTAGATTAATCATTCAAAATAAAATATCCCAAATCGAAGGACAATGTAGTAATTAAAACAATCCCAACGAAACCTGAATAGTAAAATAAATAAAGAGTACAAAGTCCCTTTTAATTAAATAAAAACTAGAAATGGGAGACACATGCCCTATCTAAAATGACTAAGTGAAGAGATGAAATGACAAGGATTAAGTCGTCTAAATGCAAAGCCCTGCAATCTCCCACACTAGTTGTAGCACGTCAACAGTCCAATGATCTAAGTCTGATGCCCCTTTGGCTGGGCACCTATAATACACATATATATACAAGAGAAAAAGGAGATGACAAGAAAGGGGTCAGAGCCCGAGTGTAAAATAGCTTTAAAATAATTTAACAATTATATAAAATTCTTACGAGTCAATACTATATGCATGTTACTGCCTCGACACTCACTTGAGAATTCTTACCTCTCCAGTAATGTGCACACCTAACGTACTACCGAATTAATCTAGATAAAGCTAACCCAGTTAACTAGTTTAACCCAATATCCTCACATCATTCCTATTTTACGTGATCGCATAACTATAATTTATACATGATAACTTTTTTCTTATGAATTTACCAAGCAAGCTATGTACCTCTTAACACAACCTTAAGTTCTTAACCACTTAATTTACTCAATATTAATTATTCAATTTTATCTACATACAAGCACAGAAGATGAATCACATGTACATATATTTATCACTCATAATATATATACTAATAGGGCACTGCACATAAAATCTATGGTGCTGGCATAATATGCTATCAAGTCCCTATATCTCTCGGACAAATGAGGGAAATACTAGTTCGGATCCACTCTCGAACTGCATGTGACACCTTGCCTAATAAAATACCGGGTGATCAGTCCTATACCAAATTAAAATAGGAATCCCAGTTGGATCATCCTTAGCATCACTGTCGAAAACATTTTAAAACTTACTAACCACCTAGTATTCCAAAAGTTGGTGCCAATTTTAACTTTTTAATTAATAAAACAGTACATGCGGAATTAAATATAAACCATTTACACAACTGGATGAAAATAAACTGAATCATTAATTACACAACCTGCCGAATAAAACACCGGCCATCAAAGAAATAATCCAATACAAATATGCAACACCAGAATAAAATAAGTCTGAAACCTGAACTGAAAGTCTGGGAAACATGCCCTAAATAAAACTGAAACTGATACAAGATTCCTACTCTAGGAATGAATAAATGATGCATATAATCGAAACTCCTTCTAGCATCCACATATGCCGCAGCTCCGTGTCCCTGGAATGGAATATCAATCCTGACGTCCCTGTGGATGGACACCTAAAAGGTTTTGAAAATAGTTTTATAGCAAGGGTTAGAATCCAAAACATTTCAAAAATATTTAGCAAGTGAATTAACTGCAGTAATTTAAAATGCATGAATGCGCTTCATATTTAAGTTAGTGTCGCACTCCCTTGTGGACATTCTCACCCCTCCACTATTGTGCACACCTACCGGTTACCTTAACCCCACGTAGTTGTACTACCCCATCCAACTAGTCCTGGTATAACCTTCCCCTGCCATACTACTCTAACCCGAGTATAATGATTCTTGAATTATAAGTTATCTCACAATTAACATAATTAATTCCTCTTAAATAGTATCATATAACCGTGTCACAAGTTATATAAAGTAAATACATCACACATTGTATTATTACCCGCATATAATATTTACTACCATTATATACGTACCTTTACTACAACATCCACACATATAACATACACATATCCATCCCATCGAGTATACCCTCGCCGGATGATTCCCTCTAAAATGCTATCTCACTTGGTGTGCTGACGAAACCTAGTTTTCCCAAATAGTAATCGCTCACCAACTTGGCCCAAAATATAAACGTAGATGAGGCGGTCATATTCCTTCCCTGAAAGTGAGATAAATCCCTCACCCATATATACCGGACGCTGTGACCTGGGATATACTCGCCCTACTCCTCAAGCTAGGGGATTCACCCACAACGTGCAACCTCCCTTGATAACATTAGAGTATAATAATTGAATAAATATCTAATCACTGATATTTAATATCGCACACAATATATACACGTATATATATATATATATATATATATATATATATATATATATACTATCACTACACCGTATATATATATATAATATAACCCCGGCTTTACCGTGTACTCCAAATCCCGTACACTACCTGAAATTTTCGGAGTCTGTGGCCCGACTCAACGTAATTAATTTTCTCACTTAATAATTTCTCGTCTTTCCGAGTCTATGGTCCGACTCTAATATATTTAACTCACACTTCAATTTATATAATACTTTCCCCGAGTCTATGGTCCGACTCCAATTAAATTAATTAACACCCTTATTAATTTAATACCTTCCCGAGTCTATCACCCGACTCTAATTAAATTAAGTAACACACATCTTATTTTAACACCTCCCCGAGTCTACAATCCGACTCTAATTAAATTAATTATCACACCTATTAATTTAAGCCTACCCGAGTCTACAATCCGACTCTAATTAAATTAATTATTACACCTATTAATTTAATCCTACCCGAGTCTATAATTCGACTCTAATTAAATTAATTATCACACTTTTTAATTTAATCCGACCCGAGTCTATAATTCGACTCTAATTAAATTAATTATCACACTTATTAATTTAATCCTACCCGAGTCTAAAATCCGACTCTAAATTAATTACTCTCTCTTAATAATTAATTCAACACTTGATGTCACTTAACCAACATACCCGGACTCGCTCACTTGGTCCATTTTACATCTCATAGTACCATACCCACATATTCTCCCACAATGTTTCACACATTCATCTCCATAATTTCCCAATTATATTTACCTGTAATTACCAACATACCCCGAACTCGATCACTTGGCCCGAAATTAAATATTTCCCGAGTCTGTATCCCGACTCTAAATTAATTAGTTTATCTCCAAACTTAATTCACTACCTTGGCGTCGCTTAGCCAATATACCCGGACTCACTCACTGAATCCGCATTTCCCTATTTTAGAATAACATTCATCAAATTCATCCATAAAGTGCTCCACATAAATTTCCCCTAGTCCCAATTACTTTTCCCCATAATTACTTGGAATATGTGTTTCATAGATATCTACCACAAATTTATGTATGGGAATTAATTTCAAATTAATTTCCCCCTTATATACAAACTAGGCGAACTGCCCAAAATTCTGAATCATCTATCGATCGAACCCCCTGGGTCGATCGATCGATCGTCCCTGACTTCGTCTCCTTCGAGAGACAGTTCCACCATTAACGAAAACCTCCAACTTTCATTCTTTCCCCTGGACTAACCCAAACCCAATCAACTCTATATCTACATATGAATAGGACCAAATCATCTTATGGAACATCAAACTGAAATCAAATCTCACGATTTTCTATTTTTTTCGAGTTGTGTAAATTTTCGGGTCTATAAATGTAAAATCCAAATTCCATCAAATCATCTCAATTTCGTTCATAATTTCTACTGGATTTCACATTCTAATCAGATATTCATACTCAGAATTATAAAACACAACTGATTCTCACCTTAAATCCCGTTATATTTCTTCCGTTAACAAAACCCCATTTATCCCCAAAACGAATTTTAGTTTTACATCACTAAAATATGAATTGGATATCACAATTTAGGTGTAAAAACAGTTAACCACTTGCCTAGAATTACTCGTAGGGTCTGATCTGTTGTTGATGTCCTTTAACTTGGCTCCAATAACCTCCAATTTGCTCTTGATTTGCTTTCCCCCAAATCCCCTCTCAAACCCTAGGTTTAGAGTTATGTTGGCTGCCATTCCTTAATCTCCTAATTAAGTTAAAAACCCTTAATCCCGTTTTTAGCCTAATGGGCTTAATTAAAATAGCCCAAATCACCTCGTGTGCTATGCCCCAAAATGCTCCGAGACCCAATTACTACCCCCGGGTACTCTTTTCTGACTATTTCGACCCATCCGGATACAGCCGCACACTCAGAATTGGCATCCAAATTAATTTATAAAAATCCTTCTCTCACACCCAATTTAGTCTATACCGACTCCTGATTGGGATAAGTGCATACCCGTCATTAATACCCGAAATGACGTGATTAAATTATTACTATTCACTTAGTAATTAAATTTACCTAAACATTAACCATTCACTCCCCGATTAATATATATATATATATATATATATATATATATATATATATATATATATATATATATATATATATATATTGCCATAATTAATTCAATTAAAATTACAACACACAAGTAATTTAAAATTCCCGAATTAATTAAGTATTAAATACACAAAAATATGGGGTGTTACACTGTATTAACACAAAATACACATATTAGAGGCGAAGTATATTTCCAAGTCACTAAGAGGTCAGCACATACCCTCGCGTCTCTTAGGACTGTGTGACTATCATTCTCAAATAGACTATACCAAGGATCCTATGCTCTCGGGCACGAGTCAATATTCCCTATAACGTTCACATCAGAATAAGACCATCCAGACCCAGAAACCTCTGTGATAGCAAGTAGAGCATGTATGATTAAACATAGATGTTCACATAATATATATATATATATATATATATATATATATATATATATATATATATATATATATATATACATACACTCATATATGCATGTTCACATTATTAAGATAGGTACACCCATGACCCATAACATATTCTAACCATACATGGCACGTAGCGCCCGAGTCCTATATATAATTAATTCATTATTTTATTTTCTCAATTACTGCAAGTTCTTAAGTACTTATCTACTCTCGAAGTTTATCATTTTGATAAATATAAAATCAATAGGTGTACACTCTCTACCCTACTGGTCCAATTCATCCTTAGTTCTCACAAGACCTAATTTAACATATACACACGATCTTCACCTCATTTTATACCCTCGTGAACCCACGATTAAATCTAATATAAAATCGTACTACCCAAACCTTGACTACAACCCTACTGGTCCTTCCCAAGTCCCATCAAGGTATTTAAGTTAAGTCTAAAGGTTCTTATATATCGGGGTTTAATTAACATTAAAAGGAAAGAAGATTCAAATTCCAATAGCAGTGGATCAATCGATCCAGTCGATCGATCGACATTCTTGAGTCGATCGATCGATCGATTAGATATTGACCCAGTTTCTACAATTCTTTGCCTACGAGTTTCATCAAATTTAATCCTCAAAACATCTACCAATTCATCCCAAACTCCCAACCAAACATCAAAAACATTATAGTAACAGGTATGAAACAATTCTAATGTAAAATCTAAATTAAATCCTTAAGTAATCATCATTAAATAGGTACAATTCACGTTTTTGTCACAAATCCCAGTCTACCATATTCTTTTAAGAACTACAGTACAGTTCCATATTTCTTCCTCTAAGAATCATTAGAATTCATGATTGATGTTCTACATGTAATCAGGATATGAACCTAACATGGTTTCTACTCAAACACGCAAATTCTAGTATTCCAAATACATTAAATCACCATAAAAACATATAATCACTTCTCATATTCTAACATGGATGTTGTATCAACATAAGATCAACAAGATAGATACTTTCCTAGATATTGAAGGTCTGATCCGACGAGTTTGAGTGGTTTAGGAAAGATCCTCTTCTTCCGATCTATGCTTTGGTGGTGGAGGAGGAGGAAAATGAGTGGTTCTCGGCCTTGAACACCTTGGAAAGCTCTTTCCTTATTCTTCCTATGGTTTTCCTCACTTTTTGATTCTCAGAACCCTAACTTCCTCAACACACCATCTGATATAGCCTTAATAATTTCGTCATTAATTAATATCCTAAAATTAAAATTAACAAAATGCCCTCCCGGGTTGTCGGTTAGGCCTAAAATCGTCCTGAGTCCAAAACGAAACCCTCAGGTACTCTTTTCTGACTATCTCGACCCTTTCGGACACATTGGTGCACTCTAAATGACCATACGGGTGACTTATAATAAATTTACTTTTTATCCATTAATTTAGTCCCGACACGACTAACACGCGCATCCCGACTTAATTTCTATAAATATCGTATTATTCACTCGTGATAATTTTAATAAATTCTCGTATATTACTTTACTCATTAAGTAATATTCAACATAATTCTCACCAATAATTACTAACTCTCGTCACGCTAGTAAATAATTATTTTAAAACCCGAATTAGTATTAAATTAATTTATCCTAATTTAATTAATCCCATAATTATAATAAATGCCATAATTATTAAAGTCATAAAAATATGGGGTATTACATATATCCCCCCTAATAAAGGAATTTCATCCCGAAATTCAAAAAATAAGGCATACCTGGTAAAAACAATTCTGGATACTTTTCGCGCATGTCTGCCTCGCGCTCCCAAGTGGACTCCTCTAGATTATGATGCTCCGACTGAAACTGTACAAGTGGGACTACCTTCGACCTCAATTTCCTTTCACTATGGTCTAATATAGCCACTGGTCGCCCCTCATAAGAACTGTTGGAATGCAAGTCAACCTCCTTTATTGCAATGTAAGTGTGGGTCAACTCATCCCGAAGATACCATCTCAACGACAAAATGTGGAACACATCATGAATACGATGCAAGTGCTCCGATAACCCAAGTCTGTATTCCACTGGTCCAATCCTCTCAATAATAGGAAAAGGTTCTATGTACCTTCAAGACAATTTCCCTTTCTTCCCGAACCTCATTACTCATTTACCAGGAGACACTCGCACTAATAATTGGTCCCCCATGCTAAACTCCCTGAATAACCTCTTTGCATCGGCGTAGCTTTTCTACCTGTCCTGGGATACCCGAATGCGACTCCCGATCATCTCAATCCTGGTTGTCGTGTCTTGAATCCCCTTTGGCCCGAGTAACATGTTGTCCCGCACCTCAAGCCAACAAGCGGGAGAATGAAAAGGTTTGTCGTACAGTGCCTCAAATAGGGCCATGCCAATCGTAAACTGGTAGTAGTTATTATAAGCCAACTCCACCAGTGGAAGGTACTGTCCCCAACCCCCTCCAAAATTAAGGACACACATGCGCAACATATCCTCCAGCATCTGATTGGTACGCTCAGTCTGCCCATCTGTCTGCAGTGATAAGCCATACTTAGCCACAATTCAGTACCCATAGACTCCTGAAAGCTGTCCCAGAAGCATGATAAAAGAATCTTGTCTCTATCGGACACAATATTCAGGGGAACCCCATGTAATCTCACTATCGTAGCAATTATTAACTGGGCATAATGTCCCATAGTGTATTATATCTGCACTAGAAGGAAATTGGCTATCGTGGTAAACCGATCGACCACTACCCATATAGAATCGTGACCCCGTTGTGATGTAGGCATCCCTGTGATGAAATCCATGGAAATTCTCTCCCATTTCCACATAGGGATCTCTAGCGATTGAAGTAACCCTGGTTGCTTTTGATGATCCACCTTTACCAACTGACATGTGGCACACTTGGACACGAACTCCGCAATGTCCTTTTTCATCCCATTCCACTAGTATTTTTGCTTCATATCTTGGTACATCTTATCCCCTTCGAGATGTACCCCAAATCGAGCTCCATGCGACTCTGTCATCACTGCATGATGTAAGTCCTCCCCCTCTGGGACCATTAATCTCCCATTAAGTCGTAAACCCCCATCTAAACTCACTGAATAGGATTCTTTTCCCTCAGCTAGAAACCATATAATCTGATCCTGGCGAAACGAATCAGTTGCTTGAGTCTGGATCACCCTTGTAATAATTTTTGATGTGACTATTACGACGGACATAAAGGATCGGTCCACTGCATCCTGATGTCCCAATTCTTTACATTTCTCCTTCCACAGTTCCGCCACCTCACTTACTGGTCTATGGATCAATACATCAACAACTACGTTAGCCTTCCTCACTTGGTACTGTATCTCGAACTGGTAATCTTTCACAAACTCTGGCCACCTACACTGATGCATGTTCAACTCCAGCTGAGTGAAATAGTATTGCTATGACTTTTCGTCTATGAATAGGAGAAATTCCTCCCCCAAAATGTAATGTCTCCAAATCCTTAGGGAAAACACGACCGTATCTAGCTCTAAGACCTGGGTGGGATAATTTCTCTCGTGAGGCTTCAACTTGAGAGAGTCATAAGGTATAGCCTGCTTCTCCTGCTCAAGTACTCCACCAAGTCCCTATAGGGAAGCATTAATATACGTCAGGTACTCCACTCTTGGCCTGGGTAAAGCAAGAACTGGTGTAGAAGTCAGCTTATCCTTTAGCTCATCAAAAGCCAATTGACAAGCGTCATCCCATACATACAATACCCCCTTGCGAGTCAGATTAGTTAATGGACCCGCTATCTTTGAGACCCCTCGAATTTAATGCCTGTAGTATCCAGCTAATCCCAAGAAACTATTGATTTTTAACGATGTCATGGGGTACCCCCACTCCCTCACTGAGGACACCTTCCCCGCATCTACGAGTATCCCCTGGTGGAAATAATGAGCCCTGAGAACTGGGCCTCGCGTAGATAAAACATGCACTTCTCATACTTATCACATAACCAATGCTCTCGTAGAGTCTTAAGAACCCGTCTAAATTGGTCGGCATGCTTTTCCTCAGTCGGGGAATAAATCAGAATGTCACCTATGAAGACAATGACAAACTGATCCAGGAAATCTCTGAATAACCTGTTCATTAAGTCCATGAACACAATTGGAGCATTGGTTATCCCAAATGTCATAACTCGTAACTCTTAGGATCCGTATCGCGTTAAGAAAGCATTCTTCAACACATCCTGCTCCCTAATCCGTAATGGATAAAATCCCGACCTCTAGTCTATCTTTGAGAAGAAGTCAACTCCTCTCAACTGGTCGAATAACTCATCTATCCAAAGCAATGGATACTTATTTTGTATCGTGACTTTGTTCAACTCTCGATAGTCCACACACAACCTCAATGACCCATCTCTTTTCTTCACAAACATCATGGGAGCACCCCAAGGTGAGGTACTCCAAGGGATGAAGCCATATCCCAATGGCTGTTCAATCTGATCCGACAAGTCTCTCATCTCAGCTAGAGCCATGTGGTATGGTACACGAGTTATCAGTCGAGTGACCGGGATCAAATCTATAACAAAATATATATCTCGGCTAGGTGGTAACCCCGGTATCTCCTAGAACACATCGAGAAACTCACGAACTATGGGAATTGAATCAATGGGGATTATTATATCCTTATATGTCTCCTCCTCTATATAATATAAATGGGTGGACGATCCTCACTCAGGACGAGGCATCCCCAACAAAAACATCTCCTCACACGGGATAACAAATGTAATACTCCTACTGAAACAGTCTATCATGGCCTTATAAGCAACAAGCCAATCCATACCAATGATGGTTTCATGCTCGTGCGTATCTAAGGCTAGCATATCTGGAGGTAAAATCAGGCTCCCAATCTCTATACCTACTCCCCAATAGATAAAGGAAATCAATGACCCATTACCCAACGGTGAGTCTACACATGTCACTGTACTCTCTGTCGTGTTTAACAACCCCGTGTCTGGTGAAAAACTAGTGGATATGAAGGAGTGTGATGCCCCAATGTTAAATAAAATGCACCCCATAGTACCATGGATGGGAAACATACCTTCAATGGCACGTGGTGGCTGTTGAATTGTTGCTTTCTATCCGTTATACACATACCCATGCTATAACTGTCCCTATTGTGGTGGGGCGGTAGAAGGAATGGTTGATAAGGCTGGTACATGTGCCGGTGCTGGAAGGGCAGCTGGAAATATAGGACTCTGTGGCTCCTGATATACACCCTGTTGATGGGGTATCTTGCCCTTATCGGGACAATCCTGCCTCCTATAAACCATCTTGCCATAATTGAAGCATCTACTAGCAAACTGTCCCACATTATAACTCTGTTGATTTTAGCCATGTTGCTTAGTTTCACCTCTTCCTTGGCCCTGTTGAGCATCTTGATGAAAAATAATACCAGGCTGAGGACAGTCCCTCCACTTTTGACCCTGTTGTACACACTTATAGCAGAGTCCTGAAAGCCTTTGATTTCTTTGGCCTTGCTGTCCTTGCTAGTAAGGTCGGAGTTTCTCTCCTTCCTGATTCAGACAAGTTTGACATTTATGGTCGTCGTTTCCACATTTCAAACATCTTTTAATGAAATCATTATGCCCCTGGCTATGTTGGCCCTAATGCTTTTGGCTCTTCATGTAAATTCTATTACATTCGTGGTCCTTATGATCCTGAGGAACTTGTTGTTGGGTATTGGTGTCTTCCCACAATTGTTAACTCTAGTCATGTCAGATTGACTATCTTCTCTTATTATTTTGCCTCCTATAAGTTTCATACTGCGATCTTGGTACTGTACAACTATAGTGGTAACTACCTATGCAATAATATATGTTATTTTGATGATTGATACTCTCTCTAGGGATACCTGAGGTATCAGCTGACCTTGGTAATTGACTCCCCCAGCAATATTAGCTTCTTATTCTTGACATGCCATCAAAAAGTTAAAATGGATTGAATGAGTTCAACATTCATAAAAATAACTCACGGAAGTACAAATTTCTAATGCGTAACGATGAATACAACATTCCTAATATTAGGGCTCAAAATCAAAGGAAGCTAAGTGGAAAGCAAAATAAGCCGTACAGATCCTATGGACACTAGAACCTGATGCTCTGATACCACCTGTGACACCCCGCCTAATTAAATAACAGGTGATCAGTCCTTTATTAAATTAAACCAAATTATCCGGTGGTTCATTCTTATCATTACTGTCAAAAAATAATTTTCTTTATTTATCACCTAATAAATAATTAAGCTAAGTGTCAAAACATTTAATTTTATATATTAAGTTCCATTGTTATTATTTTATATACTTAAACAATTTTATGAATGCATGTAATAATATTGAATACCAAACAGTCCAAGTGGAATAAACAGGCAAGATTAATCATTGCAAATAAAATATCCCAAATCGAAGGACAATGTGCTAATTAAAACAATCCCAACGAAAACTGAATACTGAAATAAATAAAGAGTACAAAGTCCCTCTGAATTAAATAAAAACTAGAAATGGACGACACATTCCCTATCTACAAGGACTAGGTGAAGAGATGAGATGACGAGGATGAAGTCGTCTAAATGCAAAGGCCTGCAATTCCTACCTGCCTGTAGCACGTCAACAGTCCAATGATCTATGTCTGACGCCCTGTAATATATATATATATATATATATACAAGAGAAAGAGGAGATGACAAGAAACGGGTCAGAGCCCGAGTATAAAATAGCTTTAAAATAGTTTAGCAATTATATAAAATGCTTACGAGTCGATACTACATACATGTTAGTTCCTCAACACTCACTTAAGAATTTTCACCTCTCCACTAATGTGCATGCCTAATGTACTACCGAATTAATCTAGATAAAGCTAACCCCGTTAACTAGCTTAACCCAATATCCTCACTTCAATCCTAATTTACGTGATTTCATAACTATAATTTATACATGATAACTTTTTCTTATGAATTTACCAAGCCAGCTATGTACCTCTCAATACAACCTTAAGTTCACAACCACTTAATTTACTTAATATTAATTATTCAATTTTATCTACTTATAAGCCCAATAGATGAATCACAGGTACATAAATTTATCACTCATAATGTATATACTAATAGGGAAACCCACATAAAATCTATAGTGTTGGCATACTCTACTATCAAGTCCATGTACCTCTTGTTCAAATGAGGGAAATACTAGTTCAGATCCACTCTCGAACTGTATCAAGAAAAAATACACATATTGGAGGCGAAGCATAGTTCCAAGTCACTAAGAGGTCAGCACATACCCTCACGTCTCTTAGTACCATCTTACTACATTCTAAGATAGAATGTACCAAGGATACTATATTCTAGGGTACTAGTCAATATTCCCCATACAGGTCACATCAGAATAAGACAGTCTCAACTTGGAAACCTCCATGATAGCAAGTCGCGCTTATATGATTAAACACAAATGTTCACATAATATATATATATATATACATACACTCATATATGTGTTTTCACATTATTCATATAGGAACACCCATGACTTATAACATATTTTAACCATTTATGCCACATAGCGCCCGAGTCCTATGTATAATTAATTCATTCTTTTATTTTCTCAATTACTACAATTTCTTAATCACTTATCGACTCTCGAAGTGTATTATTTTGATAAATATAAAATCAGTAGGTGTACACTCTATACTGTATTGGTCCAATTAATCCTTAGTTCTCACAAGAGCTAATTTAACATACACACTATCTTTACCCCATTTTATACCCTCGTGAACCCACGGTTAAATCTCATATAAAATCGTACTACCCGAACCTTTCCTACAACCCTACTAGTCCTTCCCATGTCCCATCGTGGTATTCAAGTTAAGTCTAAGGGTCCTTATACATTGGGGTTTAATTAACAATAAAACGAGAGAAGATTCAAATTCCAAGAGGAGTCGATTGATCAATGAAATTGGTCAATCGATCGATCCAGTCGATCAATCGATCGATCAGATATTGGCCCTGTTTCTACAATTCTTTGCCTAAGGGTTTCATCAACTTTAATCCTCAAAACTTCTACCAATTCAGCCCAAACTCCTAACCAAACATCACAAATGTTATAGTAACAGGTATGGACAAATTCTAACATAAAATCTAGATTAAATCCTTAAGGAATCATCATTAAATGTGTACAATTCACGTTTTTTTCACAAACCCTACTCTACCACATTCTTTCAAGAATTACATAATTTTTCCAGATTTCTTCCTCTAAGAATCATTAAAATTCATGATTGATGTTCTACATGTAATCAGGAAATCAATCTAAAATGGTTTCTACTCAAACATGCGAATTCTAGTCTTCCAAATACATTAAATCACCATACAAACATATAATCACTTCTCATATTCTAACATGGATGTTGTATCAAACCAAGATTAGTAAGATACTTACTTGCCTGGAAATTGAAGGTCTGATCCGACGAATTTGAGTGGTTTAGTAACGATCCTCTTCTTTCGATCTATGCTTTGGTTGTGGTGGAGGTACAAAAGGGGTGGTTCTTGGCCTTGAACACCTTGGAAAGCCCTCTCCTTCTTCTTCCCATGGCTTTCCTCACTTTTTGATTCTCAGAAACCCTAACTTCCTCGACACACCATCTTATATAGCCTTAATAATTTCGTCATTAATTAAGGTCCTAAAATGAAAATTACCAAAATGCCCTATCGGGTTACTGGTTAGTCCTAAAATCGTCCTGTGACCCAAACTAAACCCCCGGGTACACGTTTTTAACTATCTCGACCCTTACTGACACATTGGAGCACTCAAAATGACCATACAGGAGACTTAAAATTAATTTACTTTTTATCCCATTAATTTAGTCCCGACACGATTCACATGTGCGTCCCAAATTAATTTCTATAATTATCGTATTATTCACTTGCGACAAATTTAATAAATTCAATCTCATATATTACATTACTCATTAAGTAATATTCAATATAATTCTCACCAATAATTACTAACTCTCATCACTCTAGTAAATATTTATTTCAAAATACGGATTAATATTAAA